>OY987312.1:10044637-10077839 GCA_963920655.1 Geranium rotundifolium | reverse complement strand
CATATCCTCGATAGCCCTTTTGTCCCTTAGGATACCCCAAAAATATTCCAAAACGTGACCATGGTGAGAATTTTTCACGTGTCTGCTAGTGGACGTAGCAAAGACAACCAAAACCCCTGAGATGATCATACGATTATGGTTTCCCAAAGAGAAGTTAAAATGGAGTTTTGTTGTTGATAACAATAAGCGGTGTTTTGTTGATTAGATATGTTGCGGTAAAGACACACTCTTAGGGCACGCGGGCTTTTATAGGCAGTTCATAAAAAATTTCTCCACAATAGCCAAGCCACTAAGTGGACTATTGGAGAAAGGAGCAAAGTTCATATTCGATGACAAATGCATAGAACCTTATACAAGATTGAAGGAGATGTTGGTTTCCACGCCTATAGTGATGCCTCCCGATTGGACACGCCCCTTCGAAGTGATGTGTGATGCAAGTGATCTTATACTTGGAACCGTGCTCGGACAAATGCATGATAATATATTTCGGGCTGTGTACTATGCAAGCAAAACACTCTCGGGAGCATAACTCAATTACACGGTGACGGAAAGAGGGCTATTAGCCGTCGTCTATGCATGCAAGAAATTCCGCCTCTATCTCATCAGGGCAAAGACGAGAGTCCACACGGATCATTCGGCAATCAAGTACCTTCTCGCCAAAAAGGAGTCTAAGGCAAGGCTTATTCGTTGGGTCCTACTCTTGCAAGAATTTCAAGTAGAAATCGTGGATAGGCAAGGAAGGAAGAACCAAGTAGCCGATCACCTCTCAAGGTTTGAACAACCGAGCGAGAAGGAAGGATGTTGTATTTGAGAAGCATTCCCAGATGAGCAACTATTTGTGGTGTCGGTGAACCGGCCATGGTACGCGGATATAGCTAATTACCTAGTTGGTAGGATTATACCTCCGGATATGAGCTCAAGTCAAAAAAGAGATTTTTGCACGAGTGCAAAGACTATTATTCGGACGAGCCCTATCTCTTAAAGCAAGGGGTAGATCAAATCTTCCGACGATGCATCCCGGAAGACGAGGTACAATCTATTTTAAGTTCATGTCATGATTCTCCGTATGGTGGTCACTATTCGGGTGAGAGAACCGCTTTTAAAATTTTACAATCCGAATTCTATTGGCCTTCGATTTTCAAAAATGCGTATACGTTTGCCAAAAGTTGTGACGAATGCCAAAGGACGGGAAGAATTTCCTGTCGTCATGAGATGCCCCGCACAAATATCATTGAAGTAGAATTGTTTGATGTGTGGGGCTTGGACTTCATGGGGCCATTTATCTCATCTTTCGGCAAATTGTATATGATAGTGACCGTAGACTATGTTTCAAAGTGGGTGGAAGCGGAGGCATGCATTGCCGATAACGTGAAAACCGTGATAAGATTCGTTAAGCAAAATATCATATCTCGGCTTGGTACACCTAGAGCCATCATTAGTGATAGAGGCTCGCACTTTAGAAACAAGCTCTTCAAGGCACTCGCAAAGAAGTTTGGGGTTAAGCACAAGATGTCCGTGGCTTATCACCCTCAAACTAACGGTTAAGCCGAGGTTGAGAATAGGGAAATCAAGAGAATTCTCGAAAAAACCGTTAGCCCCACTCGTAAGGATTGGTCCTTGAGGCTCAATGAGGCATTATGGGCCTATAGGACCGCTTACAAAACACCGCTTAACATGTCACCTTATCGCATAGTTTTCGGTAAAGCATGCCACCTCCTTTTTGAAATAGAGCACAAATCATATTGGGAAATCACTCGTTGCAACTTGGATCTCGAATTGGCGGGATCCAAGAGACTATTGCAATTCGAGGAACTCCAAGAGTGGAGGAGGGAGGCTTACGAAAATAATGCCATTTATAAGGTGTCAATCAGGGTAAATTAGGGTTAGTATTATGTTAGACCCATTAGGGCTAGTATTATGGAAAGCCCATTAGGGTTTAGATTTAAGTATTAAAATTTTCTAGTTTGGTTTATATTTCTATTGTTCCCTATATAAAGGAACCTCCTCTATATAATTCACGACTGATTGAGAAGCAAGTTGAATCAAATACAATATAGTTTCATAAGGATTGTCATGGTATCAGAGCCTCTCTAAAATTTTTCGATCTTGTTTCAATCTTCGAGTGAGTTTTACATATCGTTTCATAAAGTTTTACATGGTATCAGAGGGGACCGATTTGGGCCTGTGTTGGTGGGCCTCGCCTCCCTGTTGCTCTGCTCCCCTGTAAATTGTGAAGGACATGTCTTACAATGGCCCACATGAGGGGGAGTGAGTTGGCCCACGTGTATAATACATGTGAGGGTGAGTGTTGAGAATATAAAGTCTCACATTAAAAGAATATGAGATCAAAGGGTTGTATATAAAGGAAAGGGTCAAACCCAACTATAAGCTTGAGCTTTTAGTTGTGGAGCCCGGCCCGATATGTTTACATGGTAATACTAGCCCTTATGGGTCTAACATAATACTAACCCTAATTTACCCTGATTGACATAAGGAAAAGACTAACGCGTGGCATGACAAACATCTTGTTAAAAGGACTCTCGAACCCGGATCATTAGTGTTACTTTACAATGCTCGCTTGCATATTCACCCCGGCAAGCTGAAGTCGAGATGGTCGGGGCTATTTAGAATTTTAACATGTTTGCCGAGTGGTGTAGTGGAGCTTCAAAACTTGCAAGACAAGGCGACCTTTAAGGTAAATGGATAATTGGTAATGACTTCCCTCGGAAGTGATGGAAAAGTAGACATTCATGACGTCGAAGGCGAAGACGGGCATATAAAAAGCGGCGTGGTAGCACCGGAAAGGGAAATTGAAACAATTATGCTAGTTATGGTTGATCTCGATGAGATTGAATGAATTGCTAGCCGTCCCGTCGAGCTAACAACGTTAAACAAAAGCGCTATTGGGAGGCACCCCAACTTCAAACTCTCTTTGTGAATCCATGAATTTGTAGGTTAGATTTTTCTTCATGTTTCTATCTTTTAATGATTTGACAAGTTGTGCCGTTATAGGTGAAGGTGGATCATGTCGCCAACTAAAAGGGGAAGCGCAAAGCAAAAGGGCGTCACTACCTATACCATACACGCGCAAGTCGCGAAGTTAACTTGGACCACCCGACATTCGAGAAGGTTTGATCACCCTCGTTTTGTTACATGAAAGGTCCTCTTGATTGGGTTAGTGCATGAATAGAAAGAGGACTAGCATAGTTTTGTATATTTTTTTGGTACGATGAGCCCAAAGTGTGGTGTGTATCTTATACACACCACACTAGGGCTATGTTAGAGTCATGATGGCATAATACCTCACAAGGGCTTCAAGTGTGGTGTGTACTATGTACACACCACAATCAAAGTTTTATCAAAATGTGGTCGGGATGTGAAATTAAGTGTCGTGTGTGATTCATCACACACCTCACTCGGGTTTGTTTTTGATGATTGTTCAAGTTTGTGCATGAAGATAGAGAATTGAATACAATGTGTAACAAAGAGTTGAGCACAAAGGAAGGAGATCGAAAATTGAAAAAAGGGCATGTCACGATCGTCGCAGAGGGTGCAATGATCATGACACCTACAATTCTCCAGGACAGAGCAAGTGTCACGATCACCACAACGATCGTGAAGAAACGGCGTGACAAGGGCAAAATTGAGCTGTCACGGACATGACACGATCGTGACAGCTTCGTGACAAGGCAAAAACATACTAAGTGAAACGATCGTCACAACAAGCACAACGATCGTGACAGAGCACTCGTCACGATCGTCGCAGAGGTCGCAACGATCGTGACAACGACCAAATCGACAGGACAGAGCAAGTGTCACGATCTCCACAACGATCGTGACGAAACCGCGTGACAAGGGCAAAATTGAGCTGTCACGAACATGCCACGATCGTGAAAGCTTCGTGACAAGGAAAAAACAGGTCAAGTGCAACGATCGTCACAATAGGCACAACGATCGTGACAGAGCACTTGTCACGATCGTCACAGATATCGACACGATCGTGGCAAAGACTAATTGGACGAGACAGAGCAAGTGTCACGATCTCCACAACGATCGTGGCGAAACAACGTGACCAAGACAAATTTGAGTTGTCACGGACCTGCCACGATCGTGACGGCTTCGTGACATCCTTATCCAGAAGACGCAAAGACGGCGTCATGATCGTGGCGCGCAGCCTGTCACGATCGTGACACCTGCGATTCAAAGAAGAATCAGACTCTTTTCTCTCTCTCACGCGAAAAAAAAACCTAAACCCTCTCTTCTCTCTTGACTTCTCTCGCCGGAATCCTCCATTGCCGACCACCAATCCGTGTGTCCTCCACATACACACCTCCCACATCTACTCCAAACACCATACCAGATTTTTCCTTCATCACCCATGGCCCCAAATCCGAAAAAGCAGAAGAAGAGCAACGAGCCCGATGAAAGAACATGTACTTTGATCAACAACTCTGCTCTGATATGAAAATTTGGAGAAAATAAGAAAGAAAATCGGCCACTCTAGGTTGGACGGGCATGCTTCAATGGCAGCCCCCTGTTTATAAGGCATTGACATTAGAGTTCCTAGCAACTCTCCACATGCTCGCTAGTGACATGACCCGGCTCCGGTTCAGATTGTGTGGCCGAAATTTTGCAATTACTCTGAATAATTTGACACACATATTTGGGTTCACTGAAAAGAACACCGAGCAGTGGGACCTCAAGGACAATACTGATTTGTGGAATGAGTTGACTGGCCAAGTGAGTTATCGAACCCTAAACAAGGCACACAAAATTCCCGTATGCGAGGTCGAGCTCATTTACTTGCAGAACTTCCTAGCGGGGACATTGTTTGGAAGAAAAAATACCCAATATGATGTGAACATGAAGGAGATGTGGGTGCTTACGGCCTACAAGCGAAATCTGAGGGCACAATGGGAGGATATTATCTGGGATCAGCTTCGATCCTACTTGAAGGAACCCTCTGCAGCCGAGCTCTATTGTGGTTGCATTGTGTCACAGATTGCCTTCAAGATGTCGATCAACGCATTTGACGATGGCCCAAGGATTTGGGTAAAGAGGGAAGTCATACAATTTATGTTGGAGGGGTCCATGGATGCTACGGTGGACTTGGTGTGTTTGCCGAGGTTGAAGAAAATTCTGGAGAGGATCATAGCTGGGAAGCAGTTGGATGGAAGACCGACACTGTCGGTAGTTTCTTAACAAATTGGAGAAGGAAGCAGTAGCCAAGCTGGAGGCGCGGGCTCTCTCACTCCCGAGTAATATCAAGAGTTGCTCGAGCAATTAGAGGGAGTGCACACTCGCATTGATGCCGTTATGAAGACACAAGCAGACCACCACAAGGAGACCACGATGCGCTGTGAGGGGATGGCACGGGACATTGGAGAGATGCTCGGGTATATGCGGAGGGCCTACCAAATGCCGGGAGGTCAAGCCTATTTCGACCCGCAAGGCGGCTATGCTCCTCATGAGCAAGCTAGTGAGGCTAACCCCGAGGGCGAGGAGGACGACCCAAATGCTCACTTCATTCCCGACAATGATGATTGAGAGGTACAACCTCTCCTTGCTTTGCTTAATTTGTGGTTTAGGTTGAGATACTTTTGATACATTGCTTTGGTTAAACTTGTTACTTGGATGATGTTTGGTTTGGGAGCCCTTTGGAGTTGGCTCCCTGATACTTTTGTAATTTGGAGACCGTTTTGGTGGATTTCTTGGTGATGATGTTGGTTTGATTACTTGTGAACGTCAATTTGTGATTGTTTTTGTTGAACATTTGCTTTTGAGGAATTGTGTTTTTGAGCCATTTGGAAAGAATACTAATGAGGACCTTGCTCCTAACTTGAGAATTATGATTGTGCATGATAGGTATATAGGATTGGATGAGTTTATATGAGATACTTCACATGAGAAATGCATTTTACCTTTGAACCTCCGTTAAATTTCATTGCACAAATGTAACATTTCTTGCATACCCACTCGTGTGTCGTGTTTAGAACTAGCAACTCGACCACACTCAGTTTCGGACCAATGGTTAGAGGCTATGGGGAGGAGACCGTAGGCCTTCATTGGACCGATTGAGCCTAAAAAGCAACCCCGACGTTTTATCCTCGTTACCCTTTAGAGCCAAAAAGCTTTTGTCTTAAGACCCTACAATACAAGACTATGTGCCACTACTATTTCTACATCCTAAGATACTTGAACCCGTGCACTACTTGATTAGTTGTCTCGTTGAGCGTGGGAACATGTACATGGTAGAGTAGATCAATGAATAGGAGTAGAAGTGCATAACTAGGCTTGGGGGAAAAAGTGGCTTGGAATAATGATTTGCCGAACCGCAATGGTTTGAGAAATTTTTTTTATTAAAAACTTGATTTGGACATGCTTGCAATGATGATCTTCAGATTTGGGAAAAAGAAGAAAAAAGAAAAGGACAAAAAAGAAAAAAAAGTGAAAAAAGAAATGAAAAAAGAAAAGAAAAAGAAGTGAAGTTGAGAATAAAAGCCCAAGTCCGAACAAACTTGATTGTTAAATAAAAAATGAGCATTTCGGGTTTTAAAAGTAAAATTTGCAAGTGTTAGACATTTTTACAAAAGGGAGCCACAATTTCGAATAAGAAAGGGAAAGAAAAAGAGTGAGTTGAGGGGTAGGACATCTTAGGAGAAGAACAAGTTCAGGGAGAGAATTGATGTAATGGGGACTAGTGAGGAACGAGGCAACTTTGTGGTAGTGCACCACAAGATACACCACTTTGATCTTCTAAACTTACCACCCGAGCCTAAGCCTACACTACTAGCCGTAAAAGCCCTACGCAATTGGGCTTAAGTCCTCATGTCTCCAACCATGTGATCAAGGGGATCCGGTTGAGTCACTAGCCTATGAACACCAACGCACGAGGTGAAAGGGATTTGAAGTGATGCAAGAAGTGCTATGATGCATGATATATGCATAAATGATTGGTTCAAAATTAGTAAGCATGCATTTCTCGTGTCTTGTTTGTCATATGCCTTCACTAGCTTATATGCCTTGTCATGTACAATTGTGTTCCCATGTTGGTTGTTCTGAGACTATTTGCCATTGTAAGTGCTCGAGTGACCCTAAAAATCAAGCAAGTTGTCAACACTTTTGTTAATTGCGTTTTCTTTTAGTGATTTGAGTTGTGGGTGTTAGACTTGAAACCCTCGGGAGAAGCCGAGCTCCCCTCACGTGAGATGGTCACGGGGTACCTAACTCGGCAAAACCGCGCTTGTTCTTCTTTGTTTTTCTTTTCGGGGAAGAAAAATTGCTAAGTATGGGGTGGTTTGATGTGGGACATTTATGCTCCTTTCCGAGCCCAAATATCCCTCATCTTAGTACGTTTTTCCCTCGTTTCGGTCATTTTAGGGCCATTTAGTGCGGAGATCTACCGCGGGCTTGAATTATGTGCAGGGACAACTTTGGAAGGCGTTAGGAGCAAAATCGAAGCAAAAAGAGGAGGTAGCTTGCGGCTCAAGAAACAGAGGAAAGAAGAAAAGAGGATGTCACGATCGTGACACCACCAAGTTGGGACAACAGGAGCTCTGTCACGATCACCATAGCAATCGTGGAAAATCATCATGACAAAGGCGAAATCGAGCTGTCACGGACCTGCCACGATCGTCACAACTTCGTGACAAGAAGAAGACAAGAAGTTGAGTCACGGTGGTGACACCTTTAGGAGCGATCGTGACAAGGCCATGAAGAGTATCAACGATCGTGACAGCTTTAGGAACGATCATGACAAAGCCAACATGAAGAACAACAACAACCGTGACAACACTTGCAACGGGACTGAAAATTTCAAATAATGTCACGATCGTGACACCGAATGGGACGATCGTGGCAAAGGCAAATTCGGCGTTCTTATAAATAGTCAAGAGCTATGTTGACCTAGCTACACATTATTTAGAAGACAAGACCAAAGACTTTTCAGCCTCTCTCCCTAGCTTGCCACCACCTTCCTTCAAAAATCTATTCCATTGAAGAGTCCAACACTTCAATTCCACAAACACCAAGCATTGGAGCAAGGAGAATCATCAAGAAAAGCAACAAGATTACACTTAGAAGATCTCAAGCCCAACATGGGCCATAGTTTGCTCTTCTTCTTCTTTTCCTTGGCTACTCTTGTTTGTGTTTCCTTGATTTTCATTCTTAGCACCATGGTTGTAGGCTAAACACTTACAACCATGGGTGCTAGACCATTGTATGAACATTGAACTTTTCAAGATTGAGTAAAATATTCATGTTTGAGAATATGTGTGTGAGCTACTTATTTGAATGCTTGATGATGAGTTGTGTTATTATGGGCGAGAACTTGTGATAATATAAGTTTTAGTCTTGCACTTGAGTGAATCTAATTGTTGCATGTGAGAATGTGTGAATACTTGGATGCATGATAGTTAGCTTGAGACTTGTCCGAGAGGAAGGTCGAGTAGAGCCATAAGTAGACTCAAAGTGAAGAGACCTAGCTTCTCGCTTCGATTCGAAAATAGTTGAGCTTAATGTTTCCTAACGTTAACATAACATCCCGAGAGGGTACTTGACGTTAAGAAAAGCTTACCCGAGAGGCTAAGCAATTAAGACTTAGATCTCTCACAATCGCTTTTGCATGCTTATTCGCTTGAATTGTTTCGTTGTCATCGGTGTAGCACCCGTGGTGGCTAGTTTAATTGAGGAAAACTTTGTGATTATTGTGTGTTAGGAATTCTCGCGAGTGTGATTCTTGTGTTCGAAATCGTTTTACATTATAAGTCGTCACTAAAATCAACAATCCAACAACCAACAATTGAATAATTTTAAATACTTTTACAACACGTCGAACCATCTACTTAAACATCTAAATAACCACAAGCCGATCCTCGAAACTTCGACCCGGCAAAGCCGGAAAAACATTTACTTGAACGATTAAAGGGCGACCTTTTTTCGCCTTTCACCTTCCTTGCTGAAGCAACGCTATCGCTCGACGCATCGCATAGACTCGCGGAGTGACCACTTGAGAAAAAATTTTCTCAAGGTCCTCCCGTATCTCGTGAGCCGTCTTCGAGTAAACAGCCCCATTATGCATATCTCTAGCAAGAGAGTTCACGATCCATGACTTCACCAACGCATTATTTTGAAGCCATAGTTGTAAGTATGCTGAGTTTTTTTTCGGTTGTGTCACAGTGCCGTTTATGAAGCCTAATTTGTTCATGTACAGTAATTCATTATGGATTTTTTTCCATGTGAAATTCTGATTCGTAGCAGGGACAAGATGTCGAACACAATGTTGTAACACTTGGTTCGACAACTTTCCAGATCGCAGGTAATGGACAGTAAATAGACAAACAGTAAACAAAAGAAACGTAATATGTTTACCCAGTTCGGTGACTCCGCACCTATTTCTGGGGCACTCTGCCAGTGGAAATGGTTTCACTATATGGTAGTCAATAATAAAACTTCAAGCATCAACTAGCTATCACACAAGCTATTGTCCTAAGCTACTATAGATCTCACCGGGAACAACCTCGACCAGGGACTCCCCCTGTCTTTGAGATGCTCTCATTTCCACCCTTCGAGCAAGCCTATGCTCGATGTAGTTGTCTTCAATAATTTACTCATGAATCTTCAATCATGAACACACACCCACAAATCACAAACACTCAAATATCCTCGAGTTGATGTTATGTGATTGACACCGTTCTTCTAAATTAGCTTCTCAATCCGCCAGCCTTGCACGGTTAAGAGTTCTGAGATTTTAGCATAGAGAACGTTTCTATTGCTATGGGGTAGCACCTGCTTTTATAGCAATTCTACATGCATAATTGGTCTTCAACTCCAAATAGGCAATACAATTCCAAATAGGAATTCTCTTGCCACCTTGCGTTATTGGAAAGTTGACAAGTTGGCATTGCCGCCTTAATTGGCCTTGCCGACGTGTATTCTTCCACCTAGACGTTGCCTAAATTCGTCGTGACATAATCCCTTGCGCGTCAGGCTTCTGTGAATTCAATAGGAAAGCTTCGACTACTTGCCTAATCATGTGCGCATCATGTTACGCCAAATGTGTTGCAACATGTTGGCTGACATCTTTATCTTACGCTAAAAAATATGCCAACACTAAACGTAGAAACAAGCTCCCCCTTTGGCAATTTGTTAGCCGAGCACAACTTCACAATCTTTATAGTAAACTTCCAGCGAGTAACGTCTCCAGCTAACATGATCATCTTCAGTCGTCTTCATCAATGGCACACAACGGAGCATAAATCTTTGTCCTTCATCTTCATCAGTGGCACATAACACCCCTAATCGATCAAACACTCAATTCTCCTCGAATGATGTTTGTCGAGCACATGATTCTCAGTAAATCATACAACCTCTCAATACGCTAAATTTAGCACATAGAGCTATGAATATTTTGAGCATGAAGAACCTACACTAGTAGTCTTGACATCAGACTAAGTTTCCCCTTCAGTGCCATTACGCGTCCTTCGAGTACTTTCCTAATTCCACAGGACTTGGGTTTCTTCTTCAGTGCAGTTACACGTCTTCGAATACTTCCAGCAATATGTTGGAACATATGTTGTACCATAATTTTACGTCATCTAAGACACCAAAACATTGATGGCCTTAGAATGACATATATCTCCCCTTGATTGCCCCAAAAATGGCAAAGGGCAAACATGATCGCACAACAATCATGTAGGGAAAATAAAAATTAACCAGCTCTATGACAGAGCAATACAAACGCAGAAAGATGTCATTTCTGAAGTCAACACAAGTCTCCAGACATGTTACCATGATACCTCTCCCCCTGGTTGCCTTAATGATATCTCCTTCTTGAGTTCAGCCAGCACCTTCCCGTGGACTGACTTTCTGGTCACTGAGCTTCCTGCAATCTCCTGATGTCTCCCCAGTTGGTCTGACAACATCTTTAGCATGCTCTTAAACAACTTGGTGCTAATGGAGAGAGCACTAGGGTGCCTTTTCCTGGTTCATCGGTGGGGCGCACAATAGTTGTGAGGTAGATCAATCGAGCTAGATCTGATGTGATACCAGACTCATGGGATGAGGAAGCCCAATTTGTAATACCGATACAATACAATATGGAGTACTTTGGCAGTCAGTTCTGGTAATGTCATTTTACCTTTCGAGGGCCAGACCTCTCCTCAACTCCGAAAATTTTCTTAGCAATCGAGTTTATGATAGGAACACGATCTATAGATGTGACATTCTCTCTTCCCAAGAAGTTATTAATTGCACTAGTGGAGAAATCGAAACAGTGCCCTTGCACACACACTTTTCTGAACTCGGGGTCTTCTAGGTCATCGAAGGTTGAATATAGATTGACTATATATTCCTTTACCAAGGAGGGATAGGGAGTACCGATGTTTGTAACTGTCATGAGTAGTCATGGATCTCCTCCACTTGAGGACCTCGTCTTCCCTGTGAATTGATACATTGTCAAGCGGAGCAGCTGGAACATTCTTCGGAACTTTCTGTTCTCCCACAGACTTTTTGCCTCCAATAACAAGTGGCACCATAGGTTCATCATGAGCTGATTCTGACTCATCAACCAGTAGACCAGCTGCTACATCAGGCTGCTTCCCTTTACAAGATTTCGCTTCTTCTTCTTTGACACAAGGTTGGCCGAGCAAACATCATTATCATTGTTATGAGTAGCGTCTTCATTATCTTCTTCTCTTTCTTCTATAGGATCCTGACCAGGGAATGTTGGAACATCCTTCATGACATCCCAAGGATTCTCAACTATTTTACCCATATAAGATTTTGAACTAGTAGTTGACTCAGGCACGGTCTCGGTTTCGTTAGTGGCAACCTCCACAACAACTTCTTCCTTAGACACCTCTAGAGTTTCGAGAGGTACTTGCCCTAAGTTGGTCGGAAGATGTCGGACCATTTTTTTTGACATCCTGTGCTGAGATTCGGGTTTCCTCAACTACACCTTTAGGTGAGGGTTCTTGGTCAGCCACCCGAGGTCCTTGGATACTCTCGATCCTTGGGTTTTGTCTCCGCGTGCTTAGATGAAATAAGAGATTCAATGTTACCTTGACCCTTTGTACATTTAGTTGATTCATATTGATTTTCTTCCAAGACATCCCCACCTTATGCTTTTTCGTCGCCAGATGTACTACTAACATTGGGATTTGTCAGAACTTCTTTTTCAACAACATTCTCTCATGTGGTGATAGGAAGAAGGTACAGTAGGCACATATGATTCTGCTATGGTATCTCCGGCCTCTATATTGGGTAGATTTTCATAATGTAGCCTTCGGACCTTTACTTCATATTTGTTCCTTGCAACTCTAGGTCCAGTACCTCTCTTAGGGACAATTTACTTCTTTATTTTTGGATTATGTTTATGAGATGATCCTACCGTCCTTAATTCACTTCCGGTGCGAATTATTATCAAGAGAGAGTGGATTTACTTCACCGAAAATAACTTTCTTGGGAGCCAAGACGGTTGTGGCATGCTAGACGAGCTGAGAGATTTTCCATGATAAATTTTATCTTCAGATGAACTTTGTTTTGAACCAGGCCCAGATTCGATTTAGATGTCTTCTTGGTCTAGAGAGGAGAAACCGAATCACCAGAACTCCTCTCCATTACTTAAGGATTATTGAACCATAATATAGAGTCCAATGAATGACCTAAGACTCTCAAACCTGTTTGCATCCATTGTTTTTGTAAAACTATCAGCTAGCTGCTTTTTCGGTGGGAATATACTCTAGTTTGATATTCTTTTCTTCCACCTGGTCTCGAATGAAGTGATGGCTAACTTCAATATACTTGGTCTTGCTATGTTGAACTGGATTCTTCGAGATATTGATGGTGCTAATGTTGTCGCAGAACAACGTCATGACATCTTGCTTGACATCATACTCAGGCTGAGTACAACTTCTTCATGTGGCTATATATTTAGACTCACCTCTGGACAAGGAGATGCACTTTTGCTTGCAAGAGATCATATTATTGCCAAGATAGAAGCATCCTCCTGAAGTACTACGTCTATCAATAGTACTTCCTGCCCAGTCTGCATCATTGTATCTCACCAGAGTAGAAGAGGTCTCAAACGTATAGAGAGGACTGCAGTTAGCAGTTCCTGAGATGTACTTTATTATTCGCTTGGCTTGAGACAAGTGACTAGCTTTTGGATCGGCCTGATACCTTGCACATACTCCAACAACTAAAGCTATGTCTGGACAACTATCAGTAAGATAGAGAAGACTTCTAATAATACTCATATATGCACCTTGATCAGCAGATTCTCCAAGAGGCTCATTGGTGAGTTTGACATGAGTGGCAGCAGGAGTTCGTTTGTGAGAAGCTTTCTTGAGTCTAAAATCCTTGACAATGCTTCTTGCATATTTGCTTTGAGTGGTGACGCTGCTGTCACTCATTTGCTTAATCTGAATTCCCAAGAAACAATTAAGCTCACCAACCATACGCATCTCAGACTGCATCTGTTGCACAAGACGTTCCACCACCTTATCTGACATTCCTTCAGATACTATGTCGTTGACATATATTTGGGCAATCATGGTGTTACCGTCTTCCTTCTTTATGAATTGAGTTTTATCAACTCCCCCTCGAGTTTTATTCTGAACTAAAAGTTGCGTTAAGCGATCATACCAAGCTCGAGGTGCCTATTTGAGACCATAGAGAGCCTTTTTGAGCTTATAAACATGATGAGACAAGCTGGGATCTATAACCATACACTTCCTTTAAGTACTTATTGAGGAATGCCCTCTTTACATTCATCTGAAAGAGTTTGTAGTGGAGATGATTAGCAATACCAAGAAGAAGTCTAATAGCTATTCCCCTAGCCGTAGGATCAGATGTCTCATCAAAGTCCACATCTTTATTAGTGCCACCGATTATCAGATTAGGAGCAATGTTATGCTCGTCGTTGCCATCATCTATCCGGACATATGTAGTACTAGAAAGTACATCATCTATCCTGTCATATGTAGTACTAGGAAGTACTTCATTAGCAAGTATAAAACCTACAGAGCCAAAGACATGAGAGTTCTTGACATTTGGCTTTCTTGAAGAAATTCCATGGGTTCCAAACAATTAAGTTCATACAGCGGACTTGAAATTAACCATGGAATTCGAAGAAAAGATCTTATGTAAAAATTTCAACATGTAAATAATAAAATCAAATATGATAATACCTTTCGCAAATCGATCAAAACACAAAGTTTATGTGTTCTCTAGATAGTCCACAGAAGCACAACACCTCTACCAAGGTTTCTACACACAAGTTTACTAGTGTTATGTGTAGAAGAAAAGCAAGAACTCAACAATGGAGGAAGAGGGGAGGGGCGGCTAGAGAGAGAAGAGGGGCCGAAATTTAGGAGGTTTTAGGGTTAGAATTATGTGGAAAATTTTGATTTTTAATATCTTTTAATTCACATAATTAAATCCTCTTAAAACCTCTTATTTACACTTAAGCCTCATTCTTAATTAAAACCAAGAATGGGTTTTAAGCCCAATTAGCTAAAACTTAATTAAACCAATTTAATTTGGGTTCTAATTAAATGGTTTAGCTAAACCGGTCCAATTTCTTTAATTTGATTTCCTCAACCGTCTGGTTAATAAACCTAGGCCAAAAATCAACCGAATCGTTTTCAATTTGATTAAATCGAAAAACGGATTCTCCCAATTTCTATCCAAGCTTGTCTTGCTATATACTGTACTTAAAGTGTGTGACCCTCTAGGCTCACGACCCGTTGACACACTGGTAAAATTACTATTTTACCATTTCCATCATAAGTGGCCTCTAGCAAGACATTATGATTACCCAATGTCCATGATTATCGACGATTTGACTTACCCTGTTATCGTACATGTCACTATCCTTTTATCAAGACTATATCCAGATGGATCAATAGGCATAGAACCGTCATCCTAATTTATCAATCATTGTTTATTGATATCTGAGATGACTGAAAACTGATACAAAGGTATCAACTGCATGGCCATGCTATTCCTTCAGTCATACTCATCAAGTGGTCTAAACGGATATCTTTCCCATACCAGAGTATAAGTGATAAATCCATCAGACGTCTTTCGAGTTCACTCATGTAATTCATAACCGAGCCAATCAGAGTTGTTATGGCTACCCTTTTATAGATAACGTTAGACTAGGTCAAACTTAGAGATTCATTACATAGTGCACACAAAGACTCCTTGGTCTTAGGATATAATGACAAGCTACGATATGTGAGTATCTCATGACAGTATCTATGCTGCATACTCACCATCGGGTCGTCCAATTCCATCGCCCTAATGATATCTATGATATAACTCCGGCACTTATTTTGCCATGATCAATAGAGCGTGATCACAAAGAGTTAGTTTCATACTGATCGTTTCTTAAAGAAGCTTAACTGAACAGGGACACATCAAATGTAATTCTTTCTGATCTACAGTTCCACTATTAGTGATTATACACATAATGACATACACCAAATTACATTCGATATATTACTACAACACATTAGTAATATAATGTCGTTTTATTAATTCGAAAAGATAATAAAACATTACATATGTAGATCACTTTTATATTGGACTGGGGCATAACTCTAACAATCTCCCACTTAACCCTGGTTCCAATTTAAGTTCTGATCTACTCCCATAGACCTTGAATGTTCCTCATGCCTAGGTTGCAGCTGAGCCTTTGTCAAGGGATCGGCCATATTATCATCAGTC
The DNA here is from genome assembly GCA_963920655.1 of Geranium rotundifolium. NCBI lineage: Eukaryota > Viridiplantae > Streptophyta > Magnoliopsida > Geraniales > Geraniaceae > Geranium > Geranium rotundifolium. Next base: position 10,062,107 of record OY987312.1, on the reverse strand, counting down.
GAATCGTGTTTAACCCCACATCACCTCTATTTGTGATAACTCTGATAAGGTGATGTCTGCTGAGGATATGTTTGTTTTGTTGTGGAATCTAAGCTCTTGAGCAATAGTTACGGCACCTGTGTTGTCTCATAACAAGCTTATCAGATCAGACGCTCGCGGCGTTGCACCTAATCCAATCAGAAAGCTTCTAATCCATACGACCTCTTTAGCTGCTTTTGTTCCAGCTATATACTCAGACTCCGTTATAGACTTGGTAATTCTAGTTTGCTTAAAGCTTATCAAGCTGAAAGCGCCACCATTCAACACAAAATATATCCTAACTGAGTTTTGAAATCATCTGGATATGTCTGAAAACTAGCGTCAACATATCCCTTGACTGCTAGTTCTCCATCCTTCCTGCCATACACTAGGAATGTGTCCTTAATCCTCCTCAAATATTTGAGGTTACTCTTGACAGCAGTCCGGTGTTCCTGGCCTGGGTTAGATTGAAATCTGCTGGCACAACTTAGCGCACACGAGACGTCCGGTCTCGTGCATATCATGGCATACATGATGGATCCCACAGCCGAAGCATATGGGATCTTACTTATCCTGATCAGTTCATCAAGATTACTAGGACTCTGTTGCTTGCTGAGCTTAATGCCTCTTCTTAGAATCAAGCATTGAGAATCTTCTCAACACTTTATCTATGTAAGTGCTCTGACTTTGGCCAAATATTCTTTTGGGACGATCTCTGTAGATCTTGATGCCCAAAATAAAAGCAGCATCATCTAAATCCTTTATCGAGAAGCACTTCCCTAACCAAGCTTTAACCTTAAGCAAGGTTGGGATGTCATTCCTGATGATCAATATGTCATCGACATATAACACTAGGAATACAATGTTACTCCCACTCGCTTTCTTATAAACGCAAGGCTCACTTTTGTTTTTGATGAAGCCGAATTCTCTTACAGCTTCATCAAAACGAAGGTTCCAACTCCGTGAAATTTGCTTTAATCCATAAATGGTTCTAAGTATTTTATAAATCTTTCCGGGATTCTCTGGATGAACAAAACCCTCAAGTTGTGTCATTTACATATCCTCTTTTAAGTTCCTGTTAAGGAAGGCGGTTTTGATATCCATCTGTCATATCTCATAGTCGTAGTATGCTGTTATGGCTAAAATATTCCGGATAGATTTGACCATGGCTACTGGTGAGAAGGTTTCATTATAATCGATACCTTCGATCTGACGATAACCTTTTGCAACCAATCTAACTTTATAGGTCTGAGGTTTTCCATCCATGTCGGTCTTAAGCTTATAGACCCACTTACAACCAATGGGTTTTATTCTAGGGGTTATATCCACCAAGCTCCAGACTTGGTTTTCATACATGGATTTTATTTTTTCAGTCATGGTGTTCTGCCAATTTTCAGAGTCTTGACTGGCCAAAGCTTGTCTGAAGGTTTCTGGATTATCCTGATCCACCAATATCAAGTCATTTGCCTCAGTGGCTAGAAAGCCATATCTGATGGGAGCTTGACGAGATCTCTCAAACCTTCTTGGACCATCTGGAATAGGTGTAAGGATTGGCTCTTGATCTACGACCACTTCATGCTCTTGTATTTCTACATCTTACATAGTAGGTTGTTCCGTATCACCTTGAATTTCTTCAAGATGCACGACACTCCCACTTGCAATTTTGGAAATAAATTCTTTTTCCAAAAATATCTCTCCTCGAGCAACAAAAACTTTGTTCTCGTTGGGTTTGTAGAAATAGTTACCCCTCGTTTCCTTGGGGCACCCCCAAAGACAAACTTATCTGATTTTGGTTCGAGCTTATCGCTAATCAAACGCTTGACATAAGCTTTTCATCCCCAAATCTTAAAAAAAGCTAATAAGGGTTTCTTCCCGTTCCATACTTCATATGGAGTGCTTTCCAATACCTTTGTAGGAGCCCTATTCAAAATGAATGTGGTCGTTTCTAGGGCATAGCCCCAGAAGGAGATAGGGAGGTCAACCTGACTCATCATTGACCGAACCATGTCAAGAAAGGTCTGATTTCTCCGTTCAGACACACCATTCATCTAAGGTGTCCCTGGCGGAGTCAATTCAGAGAGGATCCCACACTCTTTTAAATTACTGTGAAAATCTTGGTCCAAGTACTCACCGCCTCAGTCAGATCGAAGTGCCTTTATACTTTTCCCAAGCTGGTTTTGTGCTTCGTTCTGGAACTCTTTGAACTTGTCAAAAGTTTCCGACTTATATCTCATAAGATAGACATACCCACATCTACTGAAGTCATTAGTAAATGTAACGAAGTAGTGAAAACCCTTTCTGACCTGAGTACTCATAGGTCCACACAGATCGGAATGTATGAGACCTAATAAGTCAGTAGCCCTCTCACCTAAACCATTGAAAGGTGTCTTTGCCATCTTGCCCATTTGGCATGACTCGCATCTCTCAATTGAAGTGAATTCAAACGGACTTAAAATTCCACACTTGTGAAGTGTTGAGATGCGTTTCTGGCCTAAACGGCAGTGCCATATCACAGTCTGGTTTAAATCATCGGATTTAAGCCTTTATTACTTATGTTATATATTGAGCTTGTGTCAGTGTTTTGATTATTAAGAATATATAAACCACCAACCAATGATGCATTGGAATAAATAATATCATTCTTAAAAATATTGAATACTCCATTATCAATAGAAAAACAATATCCTTCCTTCTAAAGCAAGGAAATAGAAATAATATTCATGCGAAACACAGGTACACAATGCACATTGTTTAAAATAAAAACAAGCACACTGGGTAAACTGAGACTAATATTCCCTACTGCAATTGTTGAGACTTGATTGCCATCACCAACTCGTAGGTCTGCCTCGCCCCTTCCCACATCTTGTCTACTTCCCAGAGCTTGCACATTAACACAAATGTGAGATTCTGCATCTGTATCAAGTACCCAAGAATCTGAAGTAGATAAACTAAGATTGAACTCAATAACATATGTACCTGATCCTGAAGATGTGGAAGCTCCTCTCTTCCTTAGAAACTGCTTATGTTTCTTGCAATCCTTCTTCCAGTGCCCCTTCCCTTGGCAATAGAAGCAAACGACATCCTACTTAGGATTCTCAACAGCCTAAGTAGCAACTGGACCCTTAGGTTGCCGAATCTTCCCCGCTAGGTGCATCGGGGCCTTATCCTTGCCTAGGCTGGCTTTCTTGAAGCTCACTTGCTTGTTGACCATAAGAACCTCCTTAGACTTGTCCTTGAGATTCTTTTCCGCAGTCACGAGCATACCATGGAGCTTTGTCACAGTCTTGTCCATTTCATGCATATTGTAATTTCCAACGAAATCACGATATGTCTCTGGAAGTGAGTGCAACACAAAGTCTGCAGCCATTTCCTTATCCACAGCATGACCGAGTCTGGTCAAGTGTTCCATAAGACGTTTCATCTTAAGGACATGGGGACTGACATGAGCTCCAGCCTTGAGCTTGCAGGACATCAGTTTACTAAAAGTGTCGTATCTTTCGACACGCGCTTTCTCTTTGAACATTTTCTCGATCTCTGCCATCAAGGCCTTGGGATCTTCGGAAATGTCCAAGAACTGCTTCTGCAAGTCAGGCACCATACATGATGCACTGCACGTCGATCCGGTCACTAAAAAAATTCTGGTATGCACCCCTTAGCGCCTTTGCGGCGTTTAGTGCTTTCCCAACAGGTGGTTCCTGGGTAAGGATATAATCCTTACGTTCGTACTTGAGAACTAGTCTTAAATTCTGGTCCCAATCGAGAAAGTTAATGCCATTAAGCTTATCTTGCTTGATTAGCGACCTAAGCGTGCTGTTACCAGAATGATTCGTGTTTGCCATTTAATCTACAAAGTAAACAAAATTTTAATCAGTATTAATTAAAATTGAATTTGGAGATTTAGTTATAAAACACTTGTCTGATTCTAACATTAGAATCTGAACCAGGATCCTCGCATACCCTCAATTGAAGTGAACGGAGGCTCACCGCTCAAATTGAGAGCACCAAGGTTTGAATACATCCATTTACAAAGCCATGTAATTCCTGGCTAGGGTCTGTACTAAAAGTACACGGCACACCCTATACTAATACCCTAGGTCAGCCCTAGCTTACAATCGTAGACAAGTCTACCAAGTTTGAACTATGGACAGAACTAATGTGGCTACTACGCGGAGGTGCACGCACCCACATAGAATTGCCCATCTCATCCAGACTTCTCTTTTATGAATGTTACGCGGAGACGTACCGAGGTCCATAGGCTCAAAGCCCTTTTGAGTGCCCAAACTTGGATGGTATCACGCTAGACTTGTAATTATTTTCGTATAACTGAATTAATACTGTCTGATTGTATATCGATACAATCTTAACTGGAATCATCAATTGCAAGTCCATGCAAAGATGATTCCTTAACAAATTACATGCAAGTCTGATTAAATACTGTTTTTAATCTTCGCATGTGGGTGATAGCTAAACATACATAATCTGATGCACATAATGACTATCCATACATTCATACATTCTCAATATACAAATGTAAACATAAAACATGTATAGCTAAGCCCATCCTAAGGATCCTAGTATTCTAACAAAACTGATCCTAAAGATTAGGTCTTCAAGATCCGAGCTTGCTCCATCCTTGTGGACTCCTACTGGCTTCGAGCCTCCTCCAGCCATCGAATCTCCCTCTTGACTTGTATCTTGCGTCGTTCTTCGTAATTAAAAATTTAAAGTAAATAAATAAATGCAAAAATCACGACACGCATGTCGTATTTATCACAACCCAAAACTTAGCAACTCGTAAGTTGCAAAAACGAAATTAAAAGATACAAGTCTAGAGGGCTTAGCTATACATCATGTGGAAAGAAATATGTTGTCAAAGATCACGTGATCACTCATCATGCTTATCAAACAACAAATTTATTCCAAATTTTATCTTTCTTAAATGTGGAAAATTTCCGGTTTATCGAAACTGGACAGTTTAAATTAATTAATTGAAATTGAACTGGTTCACGCTGGTTTATCGAAACTGAACCGAATCTGAAAATTAAAATTTTAGGGCTTAAAATATTCTCGCAAACAGACTGGTTCAGCTCGAGACTAGTCTAGCCGAACTAGCCCGACCTAGGTCGCCCGCGGAGGCAACCACGGTGGCCCACGAGGGCTGCCATGGTCGGCCGCGGGACTGACCGTGGTCGCCCACGGGTGCAACCATGGTGGCCCGCGAGGGCTGCCATGCTCGCCCCCTAGGCAGACCCTAGTTGCCCGCGAGGCAACCACGGTGGCCCGCAAGGGCTGCCATGGTCGCCCCCAAGCGACCTGGTCGGCTCTAGGGCTTTCCATGGTCCACTAAGGGTCTCGACCCCGGTTAGCCATGTCTAAACCTTATTAGCCCAAAAAATAATTTTCTAACTTTCAAATCAATTAATACAATCTGATTTTTTTCATATTTTCATGTATAGTTAAATCCGATGAACACATGAAAAAATTAAGGAATACAAATAAACCCTAATCATGCTCAAATCAATCACAAACAACCATCCTCTGATACCACTGAAGGAATTCCATGGGTTCCAAAGATTTAAATTCATGTAGCGGACTTGAATATAACCATGGAATACGATAAAACAAATCTTATGGGAAAAATTTCAGCATACAATTATAAAATCAAATCTGAAAAATACCTTTTGCAAATCGATTAAACAAAAAATTTATGTGTTCTCTAGATGGTCCACACAAGTACAACACCTTTACCAAGGATTCTGCACACAAATTCACTAGTATTGTGTGTAGACGAGAAGCTAAAACTCAACAATGGAGGAAGAAGAGAGGGGCGGCTATGGTGAGAGAGAATGGCCGAAATTATGAGGGTTTTAGGGTTAGGAGTTATGTGAAAAATCTGATTTTTTTAATTATCTATATTTTCACATAATTAAATCCCTTAAACCTCTTAATTAAATCGCCAATTCTTAATTAAAATCAAGAATAGACTTCAAGCTCAATTAACTAAAACATAATTAAACTCATTTAATTTGGGTTCTAATTAAATGATTTAGCTAAACAGGTCCAATCCCTTTAATATGATTTTCTCAACCGCCTGGTTATTAAACCTAGGTCAGAAATCAACCGAATCGTTTTCAATTTTACTAAATCAAAAAGCGGATTCTCCCAATTTCCATCCAAGCTTGTTTTGCTATACACTGTACTTAAAGTGTGTGACTCTCTAGGCTTATAACCCGTTGGCAGACTGGTAAAATTACCATTTTACCCTTTCCATCATAAGTGGCCTCTAGCAAGACATTATGATTACCCAACGTCCGTGATTATCGACGATTCAACTTAACCTATTATCGTACATGTCACTATCCTTTTATCAAACCGATATCCAAATTGATCAATAGCCATAGAACCGTCATCCTAATTTATCAATCACTGTTTTTTGATATCTAAAATGACTGAAAACTGATACTAAAGTATTGTATCAGTTTACTGCATTGTAAGCCCTAATCGTGTAACTCTGTGTAAACCCTAAAATTTTATCAGTCTATATATACACGCTCTTGTATCTGTTACTATTATATCAATACATGTTTATCACGTTTAATATTTATTAAGTGAAACGTCGATCATGACGATTTACGTATGCTTGTTTCCTCTTCTAATAGGCCAATTCTCAACCATCATGACCACTTCTTCATCACTTACGCCATCCAATTGGAGCACCAATCATCAATTTTCTCCAACTCTAACCGTCCGATCATCGTTGACCATCTCCGACCGCCAACGCCCGCCTATTTCTTGGCAGGTCCCCGACCCCTCCTCGAATCCAACAGTCTTGAACATCGGTGGCCATATTGCTCTTCCACGTGAAAATGTTCGACAACTTGTCTCCAAATGATGATGTTATCTAGTGGTGCTCTGAGTTCCTCGCTCGTATCAGGGAGTGGACCCTACTCAATGACGAGGATGACCTTATCAGGCACGTGCTCACCGTCGCGCGCGTAATCGTCACTCACCAGCCGGACGACACATCTCATTTTATTATGCGTCAAGATATAGAAGGTGGTGACGTTGTCGGGAGAGGGCGATGAGGAGTATTATGTGGAGGGGTAGAGGAGAGAGGTTGAAGATACGTAAGATGGTAAGATTCTGCCTCCATTTCTCATCATTTTACCATCAATCCTACAAAATGCCAAAAAATGAGCACGACATAAATATGCACACAAATATAATATTTAATCCGTAAATCGCAAAAAGATGAGATAAATAAGGATAAAAGGTGTCGATTCTAGATTCGAATGGACCCATATCATGAGGGATGTGTTTTCCTTTCTTGACCGGTAGCGAGATCGTGATGCAGGGTCTGAGCTCGAGCAGAGGAGTCGTAGAGCATTTTGGAGGGTTCGTAGCAATTATATATTTTCGTGGCAATGTCTTCATTAGATTTATCTTGATCATTGTAGATGTTGGACTCTTTTAGGATTTTGGCTGATGTAGGGTTCATGTGCTTTTTTTGATTTCCTTATGAATTACAATAAAATTCCATTTTTTCTATTAATTTATGAAAAAATCATATGCTCGTAGCCCTTTCCCCGCTCGCAATTTTAATACAAATACAAAACACGCGTACATTGCCAAATTTTAAAACACTCCCTCCAATAATCCTAATTTAAACACTCAATGGTGATCGAAAATCAATGAAAAAAGAAATTAGACACGGTGAAATTGAGATAAATCACCAAACAAGTTTTCATTAGTGGAATTTTACAACTACAAATTCATAAAAATAGAGCATTCAACCAATTTGCTAAATAGTATTTCTAGGTGACTGAGTGTTGTTTGAAGGATACGAAGTGCAATCAATCGAAACTCATAACTCACATGTACAAAAGTTTAAAAGTATATATCGGTGGAAGTTCTAACTTTAAAATAAATGAACTTTAATTAAAAAAATTTCATTTGTTCAGTGAAATAGTGGGTTCGAAGTTCCAACCACGTTAGGAGGAAAGTGAGAATTTATGAGTAGATAGGGGAACATTGTAATTTTTAAAAGAAAAAAAAATATTTAAGAAGATTTCTTAAAATAATTATTAAATTTCCACCGTATATTTGTTATAAATTTTTACCTGTAGAGCTAAACTGACAAAAGATGAATGCATAGATTAAAGGGACCCTTTTGTGCATCTGAATATACACTTTTGTCACTTTCATACCCTACATTTTTTAAAATTATATAAATGTCACTTTTGTGTACCTGAAAATGACACTTTTCTGCACTTGAATATACACTTTTGTCACTTTCATAGTCTATCTTTATTTCAGTACCCTGAATTACATTTTGGAACACTTTACTGCTAAAATACTAAAAATACCGAAACTACCCCTAAAATTGAACAAAAATTAAATCTGGTCCAATTTAAATTGTGTAAAAAAACAAAATACCCTCAACTGTTCATCAAATTTTCAAGTGAATGCCACTCTCTCCACCTTCCTCCTCTCCTCCTCCGCAACCCTCTCCTCTTCCTCATCCTCGCATCCGTCCTCTCCTTCGCCACCGCCAACAAACACTTTGATTCCGTCGAGACCTAATTATGGTTCAATTTCAGGGGTAGTTTCGGTACTTTTAGTATTTTAGAAGTAAAATGTCCCAAAAATGCAACTTAGGATACTAAAAAAAAATGAAAAAAATGTAAGGTATGAAAGTACCAAAAGTATATATTTAATAAGTGCACAAAAATGTCTTTTTCTCTATATTAAATTAGTAAATTTTGAGCATATATACTTATTTGGATAATTTCAGTTTAAAATAGTAAGTTATTATTTAAATATAGTGGCGTGGGTAAAAAGATTTTGGCATAAGCCCAAACCTACACACCGAATAGTATCACTAAAAATTACTTTCCTAAATCGCAAGTACAAACGTATTTAGGAAACTAAAAGGAGGATTTTATTTTCCTTATAAAAGAGTCATCAGTACCGTATTCACTATTGCACACACCAAAATCATCAAATAAGCAAAAGCATCGATCATGACGATTTACGTATGCTTGTTGCCGCCTTCCAATAGACCCATTCTCAATGACGACGACCACTTCTCCTTCACTTACGCCTTCCAATTGGACCACCAATCACTACTTTCCCCCAACCCCGACCGTCCGTTCTTAGTGGAAGGTCGTCCATCACCGCCCGCCTCTTTCCCGGCGGGTCCCCGAAGCCTCCTCGAATCCGACGGCCAGATCACGCCCTCGTCCCCGTCTTGGACGGCGATGGCCACATTGCTCTCCCACGTGAAAACGTCCCACAACTTGTGTCTACACGACGACACTATCCAATGGTGCCCTGAGTTCCTCGCCCCCGTCAGGGCGTGGACCCCACTGCACGACGAGGAGGACCTCATCAGGCGCGTGCTCGAGGCCGCGCGCGAGACCGTCAGGCGCAGGAAACCCAGTTCCTTGTGCGTCAAGATACGGAAGGTGGTGACGCTGTCGTCGGAGAAGGCGCTAAGGAACATGTTGGCGGAGAGGATTAGGAAAGAGGTTGAGGATGACGTGTTCGAAAGCGTCGTGGATATGGTGGATCGCAAGAAGTTTGGAGAGTTCGAGGAGGTGTTCAGCGAGGACGCTGAGGCTGCTCGCACGTGTTGGAGTGGTCTCTCGAGAATGATGGGTTGGGATGAGGTTTTGGACAGGGAGAGGGCGGGTTCGGTGTTGGGTCGGGTACGGATATGGGAATTGAAGCGTAGGGTGGTGAATTGGGCCAAGGTCGAACCAGGGAATGGTGAAGAAGAGTGTTGCTCCATATGCATGGAGGGTGGAGGAGGCAAATACAGGTTGCCGTGTGCTCACACTTATCATCTTGATTGTATCTTCAAGTGGATGACCCACAAACGAAATTGTCCCACCTGTCGTTTTCAGCTTTGATCACATTTATAGTTAATAGATATGGTGAACTGTATATCTTTGTTAACCCAATAAATAGAGCTGTTGATGTGTCTTTGGAAGATTAGTAGCAAGACACATAATTCTCATTTTGATATAATTCAAGATGAAGAAGAAGACCCATTATTGGAAAAATGAAAGATGAGCAATGCTATTGCACTCATTCTGGTGATTTTCACTGTCTGTGTCTGTATTGTTGCAAGCATCAAAGCTGACTCTGCTACCATTTCCATTTACTTGATCATGATTGTCTGTGATTGATGATGATCTCTCTTCCTATGGATCTGCTTGTTGTTGCGGATCCAAAACTTGAGCACTCCTACCTCATTGCATAACTCATCTCCTCACCCTTGTTCATCTTCCGCCCCAATTTTCCGCAAAGGCTTGCATCTTTAGCTCATTGCAAGTTCTTGAGTGGTTCGAGATTTCTCAAACTAATCAAATCGAAACAAAGGCAATGCACGAAATGCTGCTTTTAGCTCATCCCAGTTCCCATACCCGAGTTTGTGAACCATGCATATCTGAACATCACATACCAATGACAAAAATATTTAGAGGATTAATGTCAAAGCAATATCAGTAGAAAACTATCACATTCTTCATTATACAGCTTTCCTTTGTATTGGATCTTCAGCTCTAGCCAAGGGTTCTTGTAGCGATCCAGCTGCTTCCCAATAGCTTCCATAATCTCATCTTAGCCACTATCTTCTACTTTATCATTCTAAATCTTTGTGTGTTCAAAAACTCAAAATCATGCCTACATATATAAAAGAAGATGTTAATTCAAACAAGAATCACAAAAGTAGCATTAAGCAACAACTTACAATTGACGCATTGTTTGTTTTAAGTATGCAGACTCTGAGTAACTAAAGACATCGATCGCGCTCTCTTCAACCCAATTGTCACTCCCAATCCTTCAAAATCAAAATTATGAAGAAAATACATAGGAATTAAAAGTCAAGTAATAGACTACAAAAAAATGTACCATAACAAAATTAAGAAATATAGAAGATAATACAGTGGTTTAAGTTATCCTTAATAGAAACCGACCTTGTCATCATCAAAATCATACAACTCAGCAGCTGTACAAAACCAGAACATAGTTAACCATTGTGTGCAACCATATTACAAGTTCTTTTAACATGAACAATTGAAAACTGGGAAGTTGAAGACTGAATCAAATGACTACAGTCCCTCAGTAATCCCACAAGGCGCCCACCTTGATCAATTCACCTGTTCATAATGTTTACTATAAGAAGGAAATCTGACTCAATGACAGTGTCAGTCAAGCCCAATCTCCATGTCCACCATAGAGCTTCACGTAGAGCTACGACCTCCACTGGCTGGAGAGTCCCCGAGAAGCTCCTACAGAATGCGTTAAGCAGTCTTTCTCAATCATCCCTGCTAACGTGCCCCACAATCCAAATTTTTGCTGTTGACATCGATCGCCCCATCTCTGTTAATTTTGAAACGTTGAGGCGAAGGCGGCACCCAATTTCCTCACCAAGCATTTGCTCCGATCGTGGTCGAGTGACTTCCGATCCTAGCAGTGAGCCATGAGTGTCTGCTCACCTTTGTAGCTACACATACAGAACTCAACACAAGCTAAAACTGTATGTTTATAATGCCGAAGCATTCACAAATTAAAGAACAAACTCGTCTAAGAACATAATACAATCCACCTTTGATCTAATATCTTAAAGAACAAAATCCAAACTATGTAAAAAAACAACAAAAACCAAAACTAGCAATGCTAAGACAAGATCTTTCTTCAGCTGGATCCACCTTCCATTAACTCTCTAGAAGAAACAAGAGTTTGAGTACAAGAAACTACACCATGCCGCCACAAATGGGGAAAATAATAGTCTATAAAGCATACGCCTTTCGGGTCATAACAAAATAACATATACTCACCATCACCTAATAATTTTATGGGAACAAGACGTGGAAAATTCCCTACCTTATAAGATGCCCAAACAACCCAATTGTTGATCCACAAAGAGTCTACACTCACCCACACCCAAACCTCCACATTCTTTTCCAAACCCAGCTCAATGTAATAAACGGTAGCAACCAAACACTGATCCACATATCCCAACCTCGAGACGGCCATGTCACCTCTAACAGGAGGCAGAGGAACATACCCAAACTCCTCCGCCGCGAGGTTAAACCTCAGGATCGATTTCGTCCCCCCACCGCAGATCGGATCAGGGTCATAACTCTTAACATAAATTTGATCAATGACATCTCCACAGACACGTCTCCATTGTTGGTGTACACCTCAACCCCGGTCTTGCCGTTGTAACAATGTTCCATGACTGATAAGATTTTATATCGGTTTGTAACCGGACAAAACCCGAATCCATAGCTTCATCAACATAATATGATTAGGGTTGGAGATAATAAGGGAGTGCCACAACTTACAGGCAGCCTTGATGTGATTTTCTCTATGATTTCTGGCGGCAGTACCTTCGTCTGCACCATCACTTTCAGATACGTTTAAAACCTAATTGTTATTGCCCTTTATATATCAAGTGAAATTGCTTAACCGTACAAGAATTCATAAATAAACAAATAAATGGTAAATGGTAAAAACAAGTGTTATGGATATCGGCCCCTTGAAGAAAAGAAGGTCTAACAAATTCGGAGGGATCCCGAGAAGATCACGGCAAATCACGCTTTATAATAAATAATGAATTAAATATATATAAACTCATATTTATTAACAAAAAAATTAATAATATTTAATTATTTTTAAATGTGTTGAACCGGGGCCATAACCTAAATGAATAATATTTAGTTTATAATTTATATGAAAAATAAATTATATTTATTGTTTATAATTTATAATTTATAACCTAAATATCAAACCGAATTAACTGTGCCGGAACGAAGCCGATCGAATTAGATCAAGATTAATTAAATTAGATCATAATTAATTGATTTAAACCAAATTAAACCGGAATTAATTGATTTAAATTAAATTAAACCGGAATTATTTGATTTAAACCAGATTAAACTGGAATTAATTGGTTTGAACCGAATTAAACCAGAATTAATTTGAAATTGTCCGGTTTGACCGGTATTTGGGGCGATTTTTGCGATATCGTCGCGGATATGTGGAAATTTCCGCGATTTCGGCGCGATTTCGCCGAGATCTCCCGTGATCCATAACATTGGTAAAATCTCTCCTACAATTACGTTTTTACACAAATTCTCCATTCACTGTATTTTTGCAAACTCTCCTTCACGCTTGTTTATTTTTGGAAAAACTCTCAATTACTCATGTTTGTTTTTGCAATATCTACAAATCGGTGAAAATTAATAAAAGTGTTACTTGAGTGTTAACTCAAACGTGTTCAGGGGTTGACACTTTGACAACGGAATCGGAGACCGAATTCGAACCGAACCGGAAACGAGACTGGAAAACTGGGAAACGCAAGTAACTGTTCCAGTTCTGATTTTTAAAATGGAGACTTAGGGAGTCCAGTTCGGTCCAATTCTTAACCAGTTCGGTCCGGTTCTAGACCCGTGCCCACCCCTAAATGTGTTAACTTAAATGTCAAACATTTAAGTGAAACTTTCGTCAACTTTTACGGATTTGCACATACGGTGTAAATTTAAACATGAGTGAGGGAGAATTTTTGCAAAAATACACTGAACGTAGACTTTGTGCAAAAATCAATTATAGTGAGATTTTTTTATAATTTTCCAGTAGATAAATAAATATAATTATAGCAGAGGTTTTTTAATGAAAACAATTATATGGGCCCAAGTCATTGTTGTTGTGAGACATCGGGCCTAATATAGTGGATTAATCCAATAATATAAGTTTACTTCAAAAAAAAATAGTGGATTAATTATTCTTAATTTTATCCATGTTTTGTTTAATTTTCTAATTTGATGAAAAGTATTTTCTTAGGGATGAAAAGTGCTTAATAATTTGTGGACAGTTGTTTCTTAAATACATAATCTTTTATACCCTAGCAAAATATTTTAAAACTAGCTGATTTCATCTGATGTATATACACAAGTCTCTTTTCATGAGAAAATAAAATATTGATGATGTTGATGCGTACGGTTTTTATATATATTTTGATTCAATTTTGTCCTCTCTAATAAATGCGTGTTTGTTCTCAACTTAGTTAATTAGTGTCGTGTTGTAAACAAATAATCGTAAACAATTACAAGGAGCAGAGAGATTGGGAAGTAAAGCTATGTTCTATACTACTACTGTATTAAGAGATCAAACCAAAGCAAGTGATAGATAGTAGAATACACATGGTATATATCAGTGGAAGCAAGGAAAGATGATATGAGAAACAGAGACTTGAGAAACGGGGAGCAAGTCTTTCATTATGTAATGATTTTCCATCTATTGATCAGTGAGTGGCTAAGCTCTATTTATGGAGCAATGAGACATGATGGGTAAAGCTTCCCAAGCAAGGGATTGGACCGCCTCTAAACACATATCTTGGCAAGTAAAGAGTGGGGTTCGCACCTATATTTATTACAACATGTCTATATTTTTCTCATTTTAATTTGTGTGTTATTTGATGTTTGTAGGTTTTGGGAGGTCAAATGGACGACTGATCTGTCAAAGAGTATATATCCATCGTATAAACTCCGATTTGGCCCCACGACATATCAAGTTAAAGATGATAGAATGCTTTATAATTAAATATCTTGAAGAAAGTTTACTCGAAGTCGGATGGGAAGGCGACCATAAATGTAGTGGAAACAGCACCAAAATGGCAATCTGGACAACTTAGAATTGCAAAAGACCATACTTGCAAGAGCCATGAGTGATTGAAATGATCGTCAAATCATGCAAAGTTGGCGCTCAAAGAAAAGATCAATGAAAGAGCTACAACTTTTAAAAACCAAGCTTGTACAAATTCTTTCTATAAAGTGGTGAATTTAAGGGGAATTATAGGGTGGTGTTTAAAGTTAGATATCGTGAGTGTTCTATAAACTCAAATTCATAAATAAAAGCATACATTTTATGATGCTATAATAAAAAATATTGAACCAGATAAACATATGAAATAATACTTTATTTATTCAACACATCAACACAAATACATGTTACTTAACTTATGATTTGGTATTGGACGGATGAAGGAGGAATAAATTATCGTCGAGACAAGGTAATCCGCTTTCCTTAAGACAATAGTAACCCGTGTGGGCAAATTGCTTCCAGGATACAACGACGATCGTAGGTGAACTCGGAACCACGATGTAGAGAGAATAAGGGAAGAAAAGCTAGAGAGAGGTGGTCGCCTAGGGTAATTTTCGTTGTGTCTCCATGTATCTTTTTGTATGTCTCTTTGACTCTAACATAACTACGTATTTATTGGTTCAAGGGAAGTGGAAACCTAAAAGGAATATGAATGAAAAATTTACCATTTTTTTTATTTTTGGGAAAAAAGAAAAAATTCTACTAGTCGTTCAAGCAAGAGAATTTTCCTAAATGGCACAATATGACCACATTATTTCTCAATTTATAATTTAGAATATATTATTTTCTTTTCATGATTTTGGAAAAAATATTCATTCCCAAAACTCCAAAAACAGGGTCTCCAAATTTGCCAAGACCTTAAACTCCAAAAACACCTTAAGTTGGAATTGCAAGAATCTAAGAAAGAAGTAGGATCTTTCTGTAGGCAATTTGATTCCTCTATGACTAAACCAAAACATTGTGTTGGAGATTGTAGTAGGAAACCAACACGCCCTAAACCATTTAAGAAATACCAAAAACTTTACAAAAAACATTCCTTCGAAAAACCGACTTATTATAAAAAATCTTTTAGGAAAAATTAGAGAAGACCTGAGAAACAATCCGAGACTCCAAAGCCCTTTTCAAAAGATGTCACGTTCTCGAAAATTTACGAGATGCTCCTTAGGATTTCTTTTATATTCTCGAAGAAATAACTTCACGAAAATATTTTTTTAAAAATTACTCTTATTTTCCCTGATAATTCTCAAATTAATACCATTGCTCTTTTTGATACTGGAGCTGACCAAAATGTTATAAAACCTGATATTGCCTCTTCGCTTCCAACAAGAGACAAAAGAAAGTTTGCACACTGCTAGCAATTCTAAGCTTAGAATTTTTGGAAAAACCCAAGCAGGTATTTTTAATAATGATTTCCTTCTGACAAACATGTTTCTTATGTGTCCAGACATCCATCATACGGTAATTTTGGAAACACCATTTATCAACATGATAACTCCTTATCAAGTCGATTTTGAAGGGATTAGTTCTAAAACTAAATATTCAAAATTTCTTTTTCTTTTTCTTGAAAAACCAAGGACTAAGAGTCTTAATGTTATAAAGGCCGAGACCATTTATAACAATGAGATAAATGTTCTTATTCCTGGAAAACAATAAAATGTTTTACATCTTAAGAATGAAGTCCAATATCAAAAGATTGAACAATATTTAGAGACTAGCTCAGCCAAACAAAAAATCTCCGAGTTTCAAAATCTTTTTGACAAACAAGTTTACTCCGATCTACCAAATGCTTTCTGGAATAGGAAACAACACATGGTGTATAGATTTCAATGACAAACTAATTTCTACAAAGGCTCGTCCCATTCAGATGAATGCTGACATGGAACGATTCTGTATAGAAGAAATTCAAGACCTTGAAAATAAGGGATTAATTACAAAATTCAGATCTCCTTGGTCTTGTGCTGCCTTTTATGTTAACAAGGCATCTAAAATAGAACGTGGCACTCCTAGGTTAGTAATCAATTACAAACCTTTGAATGCGACCTTGAAATGGATTCGTTATCTGATTCCAAACAAAAAAAATTTACTACAAAAACTATACTCATCTTTTGTTTTTTCCAAATTCGATTTAAAATCAGGATTATGACAAATACAAATTGATCCTAAAGACAGATATAAAACTGCTTTTACCGTCCCGTTTGGACAATACGAGTGGAATGTCATGCCATTTGGATTGAAAAATGCCCCCTCAGAATTTCAAAGAATTATGAATGATATTTTTAATCCTTACTCCAACTTTTGTATAGTTTATATTGATGATGTGCTTATCTTTTCTTATTCTGTAGAACAACACATAAAGCATCTCAAAACGTTCTTCTTTGCAATAAAGAAAAGTGGTCTGGTTGTTTCAGCAAAGAAGATATCTCTTTTCAAAACTAATATCCGCTTCTTAGGACATAATATTTCACGTGGTACCATTGCACCAATTGAACGATCACTACATTTTGCAAAAAAATTTCCTGACAAAATCCAATTGCAAAGATTTCTTGGTAATCTGAATTATGTTTTAGATTTTTGCCCAAATGTTAATAGACTAGCAAAAAAATTGCATAATAGGTTGAGAAAAAACCCTGAACCCTGGACCAAAGAACATACAAATACTGTCTAAAAAATTAAAAAGCAAGTCCTCACCATCCCTTGCCTGCATCTTGCCAATCCCAACCTCCCTAAAATTGTCGAAACATACGTTAGTGATATGGGATACAAATGTATCTTAAAGCAA